>CM034151.1:899966418-899988141 GCA_019776745.2 Taxus chinensis | reverse complement strand
TGAGCTGCTGATTAAATCCGAAGAATAGTTACTCGACCAGCTTACTGACTGTGGTAAGGTGAGCTTCCTCAGCCAGCTCAAGGTGGAGTCGCACGGCCCGCTCCCCTGCAAGTTGGCAAGGTGAGGGTCAGGTGAGCTCCCATGTGAGTTTTTAGGTGACCTGTTGCTGATCTCTCAGGTGAGCTCAAGTCACGCTACTTCGAGAGCTTCTGGGTGCGCTTTCCAGGAGCTCGCCGGCGCGCTAGAGTAGGTGAGTCTCTGGTGCGTTTCTAGGTAGCTTAATCCGGTGCTTGAGAGTTCCTAGGTGAACTGCTTACTGCGCTTTACCACGCTCCTAGGTGCCTGTTTGGTGGCTCCCCTGTGCCCTCCCCGCTGTTTGTCGTAATTCTGAGGTGAGCTTAACATGTGAGATACCAGCGTAGATTAGCTCACGCTGAGTTCGCACGTCCGCTCTGGGCGAGCTATAGGGCGTTTCCGGTGCCTTTTTTTTTTCTTTGCGCGATCCTGGGTGAGCTCAATTGAGCTAATTGGCACGCTCCCAGCCGAGACCTCGGTGAGCTACTGGTGAGCTGTTCGCTGCGATCCCACGTGGTGCGTTCTAGGCAAGGCCCTCCCCCTGTAGCTCCCTAGCGAGCTCCAAGGTCAAGGTCCGGTCGACGTCAAGAAGCAAGCTCAAGTCAACTCTCCTTGCAAGCACTGGTGCGCTCCAAGTGCGCTATCACGGTCGCTCCAAGGGCGCACTTGGGATCTACTCACCCCCACTCCCCGTGAGACTCCCAAAGAGATCCAAGCTGAAGTCTCGGCACGCTCACGGGTGAGTGTTCCGGTGAGTGATAGGCGAGTCCCCTGTGCTTTTCTGGAGCTATAGGTCAGCTCCCTTGAGTCTTGGGGTCTTCCTGAAACCATCGTGTGAGCTCAGTCGAGAGATTGGTAAGCTCCTAGCTGAGCTCAATTGAACTGGAAGGTGAGGCGAGCAGGTAAGCTCCACTGTTGTTTCGGGCAAGCTCCAGTTTGAGCTATTGGTTGAGCTCTGGTGAAGCTCCCTTCCCCTCTCCCCCGGGGCTCTTAATTGAGCTTACACAGTGAGTCAAATGCGAGCTTATGGAATATATGAGGTGAGCTTACATATAAGGTACCCAGATTTTTTGAGGTCAAGAAAGTTGGCAAGGAGGGCAAGTTGTCCAATTGAGTTCCCGGCGTGTTCCGGTGATTTATTTGATGATCTCCCGGGTAGCTCAACGATCTGATTGGTGAGCTTCCGCAGAAGAGATCCCAGGTGATCTACTTGGTGATGTTAAGCATGCTGCTAGGTAAGGCTCCTATGTGAGCTCCCAAGTGAACTAACTTGGATGAGATCACAAGTGAGATCAGTCACCTACTAGCATCCTACTCGTGAGCTACTTGGTGAGAGCTCCTCAATTTGTTCCTATCTCTTAGGGAGCTCACAAAAATGTAAACTACTAGATGAGCTAAAAGGTGAATTGGCAAGCTCTAGGGGTGAGTTGGCAGGTGATCTCAAGGTGATTGGCAAGGTGAGTTTTAGGTGACCTTCTAGTGAATTCCAGTTGGTTACCCATGATCTCCCAGGAAATCTCAACTTGAGAATATCGGTGAGCTCCCATAAGACCTCCTAGGTGAGCTACATTGCAAGCTGTTCGGTGAGCTCCTAGGCGAGCTGTTAGGTGAACTCCCAAGTGAGCTACTTGGAAAGCTCCCAAGTGAGGTCCCCGTCATCTTGTTCAATGAGCTCACAAGTGACTCAAGTCAACCTACTCAGTGAGCTCTCAGGTGAGCTTTCAGATGACTGTTAGGTGAGCTCTAAGGTGAGCTACTTGGTGAGCTACTTGATGAACTCTGAGGGGAGCTACTAGATGAGCTCAAGGTGATTTTTCAAGGTGAGCTCCTCAACGAGCTCAAATTGAGCTGATAGGTGAGATCCCATGTGAGTTGTAGGCAAGCTTCAGGGTGAGCTCCCAGGGGCAGTCTTCTGGTGAGCTGCTAAAATTCTCCAAGGTGAGCTCAAGTCAAGCTACTAAGAAATGCTCCTATGTGAGTCTAGCAAGGTGATCTATTAGGTAATCTCCCAAGCAAGTTTCCAAGCAAGCTCAAGTTGAGCTACTAGAGGAGCTCCTGCGTAAGCTACTTGCTGAGCTCCTCGCTGAACTCCTAGGTGAGTTTCTCAGTGGGCTCCCAGGTTAACCCAAAGGTGAGTTCGTTTGAAATCTCTTAGGTGAGCTTACATGCGAGCTACCAGATGAGCTCAAGGTGAGTTGGCATCGTAAGCTCAAGATGAGTTATCAAGGCAAGGTGAGCTCCTAGATGAGTTATCAAGTGAGTTTCTCAATGAGCTCAACTCAAGCTGATTAACGAGCTATGAGAAGATCTCAAAGGGGAGATACTTTGCGAGCTATTTGGTGAGCTCCTAGGTGAGCTGTTAGGTGGGATCCCAAGTGAGCTACTTGGTGAGCTCCCAGGTGAGGTTCCCGCTAAGCTACTCGGTGAGCTCAAGACAATCTACTTGACGAGATGCTCAGTGAGCTCCCAGGTGAGCTATTAGGAGAGCTCCCAGGTGAGCTAATTAGTGAGCTTCTTGAAGAAATATGAGGTGAGATACCACATGAGCTCAAGGCGTGTTGGTAAGGTGAGCTCCTTAGTGAGCTCAAGGTGAGCTAGTAAGGTGAGATGATAGATGAGCTCTCATGCGAGTTTTTGGGTGAGCTATCATGTGAGCTCCCATGCAAGTTTTTGGGTGAGCTACTTGGCAAGCTCTCGGGTGAGCTAAATTCGAGCTCCTAAGTAAGTTTCTAGGAAACCTCAAGTCAGATGCTCAACAAGCTCCTGGGAAAGCTACTTATGGAGCTCCCAGATGAGCTCTTAGGTGAGCTACTCGCTGAGCTCCTAGGTGAGCTCAAAGGTGAGCTTGTCGGTAATATCTAAGGTGAGCTTACATGTAAGCTACTAGATGAGCTAAAGGTGAGTTGGTAAGGTGAGCTCAAGGTGAGTTAGAAAGGAAAGCTCAAGGTGAGTTGGAAAGGTGAGCTATTAGGTGATCTCTCAGATAAGTTCCTGGGTGAGTTACTTGATGAGCTCCTAAGTGAGCTCAACTCAAGTTGATCAGAGGGCTACTAGATGAGCTTAAGGTGAGTTGGAAAGGTGATCTTCCAGGTGAGTTCCCATGTGAATCACTTGATGAGCTCCCGGGTGAGCTCAACTCAAGTTGATTGGTGAGCTCCTAAAAGATCTCCCGGGTGAGCTACTTGGTGAGCTATTCAAAAATCTCCCAGGTGAGCTACTAGGTGAGCTCCCAAGTGAGCTACTATGTGATCTCCCAGGTGAGGTCCTAGATGAGCTGCTTAGTGAGCTCATAAGCGAGCTCAAGTCGAGATACTCAGGTGAGCCACTTGTTGAGCTCCCAGGTAAGCTCCAACGTGAGATACTTGGTGAGATAATTGACAAAATCTGAGGTGAGCTACCTGTTATCCCGTAAAATTGGCAAGGGAAATTTTATAGATAACCCTAAAAAAAAAATTTCCGGTCCCTCATCAGGGACTCCTTGCATTCAGAACATTTCAAAATCCCTTCCCGGGAAATCTAGTTTTCCGAACTTATCCTTTTTTGGTCTTTTTTGGTTGGGTGCACATAATGACAGTGCAACATCAAGTTTTTGTGTGCCCCTTTAAATCCATTAGCGCATGGTTTGAAGTGTCAACAGGTGTTTTGATGCACCTCACTATGGTAAACCTTCCTTGCATGCACCAAGGTGCATGCGCCTTCCTGCTAACAATCCTTTTGTTGTGCCAAGTTTTGGTGCGCCAAGGGCGCACATAATCTTGTGTCAACAGCACTTTTGGTGTACCAAAGGTGCACTTAACTTTTTTTTTTCAGGGCTTTTGGTGCACCAAGGGTGCATGCTTTCTTGTGTCGATAGGGTTTTTCATGCGCCACTTGAAAAAGTTGGTGGAAAATTTATTACCACCTCACCTATATATAGGCATGTCTGTAATGTCATTGTCACCAGAGAAATCACGTGATTATTTTTATTATTATTTTCTCTGAGCCTGTCAGTGCACCTGCCCTATCATTTTCAATCACATCGTGGACCTGTTTGCACGTTTCTTCGCTATTTATCCTAGTAAGAGGTCCTCATTGCTTCTGTGTTTGGTGTCTTGTTTTTCTTTGGCTGCTTGCTGGTTTGGATTGAGTTAAACAGGAACTGTCAGACCATGAACTCCCCACCCTCCTTTTTATTCTTCTTTACCCATGTTTTTCCCCTTCTTTCTAGATCTGCTGGTAGGAAGAACTCTATCCTAAAAAGTAGCTTGGAACTCTCTGAATAAAGCTTCTTCATCACCCAAAACACCCTCAAGAAGAAGTTTGAAAGAATGAAACCCCTCAGAGAAAGGATCAAATCTTAGAAAGAAGACGGTATTTTTCTTCTACTTTGGTGCATTGGTGCACCCTGCAACATGATAAACATTTGTGCCAATGGTGCATCTGTCACCCCTGTTACACAAAAAATAGTTGCACCAATGGCACATTTTTCCTGCTTGCATCATAATAAAAAGTTGCGCCCTCATGGTCCACTTCCCCCACTTGTTGCAAACTCTTTCCTTGTGTCCTGCTTGGCACACCAAATTCATGTGTTGCATTGATAAAACTCACGCCATTGGTGCACCCAAAATCCATGTAATAACCCTTTCCTATGCACCAAGTGCAAAGCTATAAACAGTGCAGGCGCATCCATCATTGCAATTACATTGTGTCATGCAAACCTTCCATGTGCCACACTAGGTCCTCTTTGGTGCACAAAAATATGATGTAACATGCACAAATCCTGCACCCTTTGGCACATCCTATACCCGTGTAACACACTTTTTCCATTCGCCCGTTATAAAATACATACATATGGCACAGGCGCACTTGTTCTTACAACAAAAAAATGCAACATGTAGTATCCATGCGTCATGCACCTCTTTGGCGCTGATTTATCCCTTACAACACCCTTTTCTTGTGCACCTTATTATTTAGCTCTGTAACCTGTAGTATTCATGTGCCCTACGCCCTGAGGCCTTAAATTATTAACTCTTTCTCCTACTAATGCTTTAAAGGAGGATCAAACAACTAATACAAATTTCATGTGTTGTGTTTCACTTCTTCTCCTTAAAGATCAGAAATTGAGCTCAGAGTTACGTATGTCTACATCAAGCAAGAGACCTACCAAATCCAAAGGCAAGGCCAAGATCATGGAAGAAGAGATGAAGTATAAGTATCAGAGGGTCAGGATGCCCAAGTCCTAGGCCGATTGTGACTTGGACATCAGAGACTCAGAGCTGGGTCATATTAATAAGGAGGAGTTCTGGGTCAGAACCCAGAAGGTCACAAAAAGTCCATGGATGGAAAAATTGATAGGAAGTGCGCTACACTTTGCTGGAGGAATCCTAGTAAGTTCCGTGAATAACGAATTTATGATGGTGGTTGCCCGGTGCTACAATAAAGACACAAGATGTGTCATAAATGAGAAGGGCGAGGTCATAATCAACCTCACTACCTGCCACTTTGAATTAATGCTTGACATCCCTCACCACTAGAAATTTGTGGCCGTAAGCTGGGAAGACTGCATCAAAGCCTAAGACGATAATGAAGATCAATGCATGCAGCTAATGAATGAAGTTTATCTGAAGAACAAAAAGGTGGTGACTCAGTGGCCACAAATCATTCATTGCATTGATTTTTCAGAGGATCTCAGTGACACGATCACATTCCTGAGAAGAGTGTTTGGGCTTCCTGATGCCCACTACTTCCACAAATGGATGTTGTGGTATTTGGAAACCATGAATAAAAATGTGCCAGATCAATGCTTTGAGTGGGCAGAGATCATAAGTAGCATGATAGCAGAGCAACTACAACAACTTACCACAATAGGGAAGTTCTACATGAATTCCTACGTTGTTTACACTGCAGCTTTAGAAAGGGACTACCTAGCTTTGATGCGGAGTGGGGTTTGGCCCCAAGTTAAGATCTATGAATATTATCCAGAACTGAAGCTGGAAAATAGCATCCCCCAATTTACAAAGATCAATGATGCATTTTTCTATTTCATCATCTACCTTTTGAGGCCGAATATGACTCACAGTCATACTACCAAGAGCATCGTGGCAGCCACAGAGAAATGAGGGGCCCTGTTCACTCAATTCCCCATATTCACTTATTTAAGGGCGGCTAACTTCTTGGGGGAGCCAACTAAGCTGCCAAGGTATGCCGGTCCCAAATTGATTCTGCTAGAGCTGTCAAGACATCTAATCACCTATCATGAGAAATTCCTCAAGAGAAAAAAGGGTGGAACTCCTTTCCCCCTCACAGTGGGTAGGTATACATGTCTCACCCACCACAAGGTAAAAGACATGTTTGCAGAGCTAGAGCTACTAAATCTGAAACATAATTTCCCAGCAAGGCCCACCTTCAACCTGAGAAACTTTCTACCTAGGGCCAAGCTTGATTCGATCCATATCCCTCAGATCGAAGATATATACATCGATATATATCATGAGGTTGAGCTCAAGAGGAAGGACCATTCCCATTTGGCCTTAGCAGAAATCATCTAGTACGGGGTGGCCATTGTCCCCAAAGGATACCAAACTACTGAGCAAGAAGTGGATCAAGTGTATCTTGACACAGGTGGGGACGATTAGCCTTTCACGGTGATTGATAGAACTAAAGCACCTCAAACAATTGAGGAAAGGGTTATGGAAACTCTGCACATAACAGAGCATTGGTGCCGAATGAGTGGGCTCATCTACCTTAGAGTCAATTTCATGACCTCTCCATTGGGCAATGCACCTCCTTGATCCAAACAATAGCCAAAGGGCAAGGGTAAAGGAATAGAGGGAAAATCTAGTTCCACCCAAGAGGAAGCTCCTGAAAGTCCTCTTTCCACTTCACAAGAACGGGTTGAAATCCCAGAAAGCATAGCAGAAGAAACGACAGAAGATATTCCAATTAGAACATCTGCTCAAGGTGTGGCCATAACTGTAACCATTGAGGTCCCTTCTGTTCCTTCTCCTCCTTCCTCTCCTTGGGCGACCCAAGCAACCATTCCTTTGGTCATGTCCTCTCCCTCTTCTTCTACCTTTCCTCCTGCTTCTTCATCCATCTTCTCCTCTCTCTCGGAGATGTCTCCCTCCGTCTCTTCCCTCATCTCTGAGCTCCCTTCCCTTCCTATGTCTTCCTCTCTTGTAGTATCCCTTCCTGCTGTGGGCACTTTTTCGGCTTTTCTCTCTATGCCGCCGCCACGTGTCTCCACGTTTTTCCCTTCTACCACTACAACTTCCCCCTTCTCTGTTTCTGGCCCTTCTCCCATAAGTCCAGCTTAGATCTCCCAGCACCTGAGTTAGTAGAAAAGGAAAGTTCCCATTGCTCTGATGGACTTCTCGGTGATCCCGTCAAAAGGGGCAAAGAAGCAAAATTCTATCATGCGCTTCTCTCAGAGTGCTTCGGGAGAAAGGGTAATGGAGATCGCGTACCCCAATCCTCTGAAGGATAAAAAGGACCTGTCTTTGATAGATTACACAGTGACTCAAGTCACAATGGGTACGTCTTCTGAAAGCCTTTAAGGACAGGCCCTATCCGCAGTTGACGCCCTCTACAAAAAGCTTCAAGAGGCAAAAGAAGAGAAAAGGCTCTTGAAAGAGCAAAATAGACATCTGCTCCACGCCTTACAGAAGATGGGTAGTGCACCTCCCACGACTGCCACCAAAACTCTTGAGCCTCTGAGCCAAGATAAAATCAATGAATATGCAAAGATCGGCGAGCAGGGCATGGAATTTTTTGCTTAGAGGATCCAGATCCTCAATGATAGTGAATGAGTAATCGCCAAGTTCACTGATTTATATCTGAACATCAATAAGGTGAATAAAGAACTCCAGGCATTGGCAGGACCCATATCTGAAGAGCTAGACCATGCTAGGATTCAGCATGAGACCTTTCAAAAAAATTCTACTGTTTAGTCAAAGATCTAGTTAAGTTTGGTGTTTTCGGTCATCCTAGAGCCCTCAATAAAGTCCTTTCCACTCTGGACTACCAGATGGATCAACTAGAATTCATCCTTGAAAAGATCGATAAGGTGAATCAAGAAGCCCTAGATGCAATGCACCAGATGGAACAGATCATTCTCAAGATGTCTCCAGGGTTGCTTACTCCTTCTTTCACCTTAAGGAAGGTTGATGAGACCATTTGGATCTTCAAGGAGATTGTTTCATAAGGGCTGGGGCTAGAGGTCACTTTTGACGTAGAGTCCATCAATAACCTGCTAGCCTATCGGGACTTCATCGGGTTCCTCATTGAAGCAGAGAAAGAATATTACAAACTCCCAGAGAAGCTCATAGACGAGCGGAAGACTTGTGAGGCAATTAGCGAGTGACACAAGGATCCTTCCCAGGATCAACTAGAGCCCATGGTCAGTAAGTTCATGGAATACCATGCCCAATTCCACATCTCGTCACCTGAGTAACAGCAGAAGTAGGATACCCCCTTTCAGCCACAGGATGATGACGATGAATAATTTATCTCTTCTTTTCTCTCTTCTTCGAATCTCTTTTTTGTGAATGTCTAAATTATGTTGGCATAAATGATGAAATCATCCATGTTGCACTGTGGGATGATGTCATCCATCAAGCTATCAAAAGTCAACATGACTTTGAGATATTTTGTAAATATTTTGTAAATAGGTGGTTGGTTTCTTTTTCCCTTCCTTCTTCTCCTCCTTCTTCTATAAATACTCAAATACTTGTTGTATTCGTGGTGGATATTTTTCAAATGAGAAATAGAAGTAATATGAAGATTTTGAACTCCTTGTAACAGAAGCAAATTTGAATACAATATATTTAGACTTTGTGTTGAATACACGTGTTTTTGTAAGATCTTTCTTATGTTCTATCTGTATGGTTGTTCTGTTAGATTTACTTATAATTTGTTGTCATTTATTCATCAGTATTTCTTTATTCGTTTATGTAAGTAGGTTTGGCTCTGTTTACTTTGGAATTCGTTTCTTTTCTCCCTTTAGACCTGATTTTTCTTCATCCTCTCTTTCATTCCTTTCTCTTCACAGCTGGAAATAAACCTATTGGGATGAGATCCCAAACCCCCGAAGGAAGAATACTGTGAGACTTGCACAAGATTCCTGTTGGTAGAATAGCAATAAACCAGTTTCACTTTACAAACTCAAAGAGGGGCTATCCCTTACACACTGTTGGCTTGTCTATCCATAGATCTATCACTCGTGACAGATTTTCAAACCAACACTACCAGAAGAGCTAAAGGTCAGCTCCTAAGTGAGCTCAAGGTGAGCTACCAAGGCAAGCTCCCATGTGAGTTTTTAAGGCAAGATATCAGGCGAGATCCCATGTGAGTTTTCAGGTGAGATGCTTGACGAGCTCTTGGGTGAGCTCAAGTCGAGCTACTTAGGTGAGCTAAAGGTGAGCTATTAGGTGAGCTCCTAGATGAGCTCAAGGTGAGTTGATAGGTGAGCTCCCATGTGATTTCACAAGGTGAGCTATCAGGTGAGCTCCCATGTGATTTTTCAGGTAAGCTGTTTGATAAGCTTCCAAGTGAGCTCAAGTCAAGCTACTCGGTGAGTTCTTGGGTGAGCTCAAGGTGAGCTGGTAAGGTTATATTTTAGGAGAGCTCCCAGGAAAGTTTCTAGGCAAGATCAAGTTAGGCTTATAGATGAGCACTTACGTGAGCTACTTACTGAGCTCCCAACCAAGCTCCTAGGTGAGCTACTCGGTTGGCTCCTAGGTGAGGTCGAAGGAAAGCTTGTTAGCAAACTCTTAGGTGAGCTTACATGTGAGCTACCAGATGAGCTCAAGGTGAGTTGGCAAGGCAAGGGTGAGTTGGCAAGGCAAGGTAGCTCCCAGGTGAGTTCTCAAGTGAGTTACTCGACGAGCTCCCGGGAGAGTTCAACTCTAGCTGATTGGCGAGCTCCCATAAGAGCTCAAAGGTGAGCTACTTTGCGAGCTACTTGGAGAGCTCCCATGTGAGGTGAGGTCTTGGTGAGCTAGTGAGATAGTGATCTACTGGTGAGCTCACAAGTGAGCTCAAGACAACCTACTTGGTGAGCTACTTGGTGAGCTCCCAGGCAAGATGTTAGGTATGCTCCCAGGTGAGCTACTTAGCAAGCTTCTCGATGAACTCTAAGGTGAGCTACCACATGAGCTTAAGGTGAGTTTGTCAAGGTGATCTCGTCAGCCAAGCTGGAAAGGTGAGCTGATAGATGAGCTCCCATGTGAGTTTCTTGGTGAGCTGTCAGGAAAGCTTCCATGTAAGTTTTTGGGTGAGCTACTTCATGAGCTCCTAGGTGAGCTCAATTTGAGCTTCTCAACGAGCTCCTGAGTGAGCTTCTTACCGAGATCCTAGCTGAGATTTTAGGTTAGCTACTTAGTGAGCTCTGAGGTGAGCTCAAAGGTGAGCTTGTCAGAAATATCTGAGGTGAGCTTACAAGCGAGCTACCAGATGAGCTAAAGGTGAGTTGGCAAGGTGAGCTCAAGGCAAGTTAGAAAGGTGAGCTCAAGGTGAGTTGGCAAGAGCTGTAAGGTGAGATCCTAGGTGAGTTCCCAGGTGAGTTACTCAATGAGCTCTCTGGTCGAGCTCAACTTGATTTGATAATCAGTGAGCTCCCAAAAGAGCTCCCAAGTGACCTACTTGGCGAGCTATTCAGTGAAGCTCTCAAGGTGAGCTGCTAGGTGAGCTCCCAAGGGAGCTACTTGGTGAGCTCCCAAGTGAGGTCCCTGGTGAGCTACTCGGTGACCTCACAAGTGAGCTTAAGTAAACCTACTTGGTGAGCTACTCAGTGAGTTCCCAGGTGAGTTGTTAGGTGACCTCTGAGGTGAGTTGTTAGGTGACCTCCCAGGTGAGCTATTAGGTGAGCTCCCAAGTGAAGCTACTTAGCGAGCTACTCAATGAACTCTGAGGTGAGCTACCAAATGAGCTCAAGGTGAGTTGGCAAGGTGATCTCCTCAGTGAGCTTAAGGTGAGCTTATAGGTGAGCTCCCATGTGAGTTGGCAAGGTGAGCTATAAGGTGAGCTCCCATGTAAGTTTTCAGGTGAGCTAATTGACAAGCTCCCAGGTGAGCTCAAGTGTGAGCTACTTGGCAAGCTCCTTTGCAAGCTCAAGGTTGAGCTGGCAAGGTCAACTCCCATGTGGGTTAATTTGCAAGCTCAAGTTGAGCTCCTAGGTGAGCTACGTTTCGAGCTACTAGCCAAGCTCCTAGGTGAGCTACTCGGTGAGCTCCCATGCGAGCTTAAAGGTGAGCTTGTCGGTAATATCTATGAGGTGAGCTTACATGTGAGCTACCAGATGAGCTCAAGGTGAGTTGGAAAGGTGAGCTTAATGTGAGTTGGCAAGGTGAAAGCTATTAGGTGAGCTTCTAGGTGAGTTCCCAAGTGAGTTACTTGACGAGCTCTCTAGGTGAGCTCAACTCAAGCTTATTGGTGAGCTCCCAGAATATCTCCTAGGTAAGATACTTAGTGAGCTATTCAGAAAGCTATGTGGTGAGCTATTCGGTGAGCTCCCAGGTAAGTTGTTAGGTGATCTTCGAAGTAATCTACTTGGAAAGCTCCCAGGAGAGGTCCCTGGTAAGCTACTCAGGTGAGCTCATAAGCTATTAGGTGAGCTCCCATGTAGAACTACTTGGAGAGCTTCTCGATGAAATCACAAGGCAAGCTACTAGATGAGCTCAAGGTGAGTTAGCAAGGTGAGGTCCTCAGTGAGCTCAAGAGAAGATAGAAAGGTGAGCTAATAGGTGAGCTCCTGTGCGAGTTTCTGGGCAAGTTGTTAGGTGAGCTCCCATGTGATTTTTCAAGTGAGGTTTTTGACTGAGCTCCCAGGAAAGCTGAGCTGCTCGGTGAGATCCTGGGCTGAGCTCAAGGTGAACTTGGAAAGGTGAGCTATCTGGTGAGCTCCTAGGTGAGTTTTCAAGCAAGATCAAGTTGAGCTGCTCGATGCACTCCTAGGCAAGCTACTTGCCAAGCTATAAGCCAAGCTCCTAGGTGAGCTTCTCGGTGAGTTCCCAGGTGAGTTCAAAGGTGAGCTTGTATCAGTAATATCTTAGGTGAGCTTATGTGTGATCTACCAGATGATTTAAAGGTGAGCTATCAAGTGAGCTCCCAAGTGAGTTCCCAAGTGAGTTACTCGATGATCTCCCAGGTGAGCTCAACTTGAGCTGATCGGTGAGCCCCCATAAGAGCTCCCAGGTGACCTAGTGCGTGTGTGAGCTCCTAGGTGAGATTCTAGGCATGCTCCCAAGGGAGCTACTTGGTGAGCTCTGAGGTAAGGTCCCTGTCAAGCTCACAAGTGAGCTCAAGTCAACCTACTCGGTGAGCTCCCATGTGACCTGTTAGATGAGCTCCCAGGTGAGCTGTTATGTGAGCTCCAAGGTGAATTTCTTGGTGAGCTAGAAACTCCAAGGTGAGCTACCAGATGAACTCAAGGTGAGTTAGCAAGGTTATCTTCTTAGTGACCTTAAGGTGAACTCCCATGTGAGTTGGTAAGGTGAGCTATAAGGTGAGCTCCCATGTGAGTTTTCATGTGAGCTACTTGACGAGCTCCCAGGTGAGCTCAATTTGAGCTACTCGGTGAGCTCTTGGGTGATCTGAAGGCAAGCTGGAAAGGTGATCTATTAGGTGAGCTCAAGGCAAGCTGGCAAGGTGAGCTATTAGGTGAGCTCCCATGTAAGTTTCTAGGGAGAGCTCAAGTCAAGCTACTCGACGAGCTCCTAGGTGAGCTACTTGCTGAGCTCCCAGCTGAGCTCCTAGGTGAGCTCCCATGTGAGCTTGTCAGAAATCTCTAAGGTGAGCTTACATGTGAGCTACCAGATGAGATGAAGGTGAGTTTGCAAGGTGAGCTCAAGGTGGTTGGTAAGGCAAGCTCAAGGTGAGTTGGCAAGGAAAGCTATCAGGTGAGTTACTTGAAGAGCTCCTGAGGAAATCAACTCGAGTTGATCAATGAAATCCCAAAAGATCTCCTAGGTGACCTACTTGGCGAGCTATTTAGTGAGCTCCCAAGTAAAGTTGCTAGGTAAGCTCCAAAATGAGCTACTTGGTGAGCTCCCAGGTGAGGTCCCTAGCACAGCTGCTCGAGTAAGCTCACAAGTGAGCTCAAGTAAACCTACTTGGTAAGCTACTCGGTGAGCTCCCAGGTGAGATATTAGGTGAGCTCCTAGGTGAGCTACTTGGTGAGCTACTCGACAAACTTGGAGGTGAGCTACCAAATGAGCTCAAGGTGAGTTGGCAAGGTGAGCTCCTCAGAACTAGAGGAGAGCTCAAGGTGAGCTCTCCCAAGGTGAGATGTCAGGTTGAGCTTCCATGTGATTTTTCAGGTGAGCTACTTGATGAGCTCCCGAGTGATCTCAAGTCAAGATTACTCGGTGAGATCATGGATGAGCTCAAGAAAAGTTTCTTACCAAGTTCCCAGTTGAGATCCTAGGTGAGCTCCTAGGTGAGCTCCCTGGCAAGCTTAAAGGTGAGCTTATCGGTAATCTCTGAGGTGAGCTTACATGCGAGCTACCATATGATCTCAAGGTGAGTTGGCATGGTGAGCTCCTAGGTAAGTTCCCAGGTGGGTTACTTGATGAGCTCTTGGTCAAGCTCAACTTTATCTAATCGGTGAGCTCCCAGAAGAGGTCCTAGGCAAGCTACTTAGTGAGCTATTTGGTGAGCTCCCAAGTGAGATAATTGGTGAGCTCCCAAGTGATGTCCCCAACAAGCTGACTCAAAGAGCTCATAAGTGAGCTTCAACCCAACCTACTTAGATGAGCTCTCAGGTGAGCTATTAGGTGAGCTCTTAGGTGAGCTGCTGAGCTACTTGGTGAGCTACTTGATGAGCTCAAGATGAGTTGGCAAGGTACTCCTCAATGAGCTCAAGGTGAGCTGGCAAGGTGAGATCCCATTTGACATTTTGGGCATGCTGTCAGGTGAGCTCCCATGCTAGTTTTTAGGTGAGCTACATTACAATCTCCTGGGCTATCTCAAGTCGAGCTACTTAGTGAGAGCTCCTAGGTGAGCTCAAGGTGAACTGGCAAGGTGCAAGCTGTCAGGTGAGATCCCAGGTGAGTTTCCTGGCAAGCTCAAGTTGAGCTGCTTGACAAGCTCCTATGTGAGCTACTTGCTTGCTCTTAGTTGAGCTACTAGGTGAGCTACTCAGTGAGCTCCCAGGTGAGCTCAAAGGTGAGCTTGTCAGAAATCTCTTAGGTGAGCTTACATGTGAGCTACCAGATGAGCTCAAGGTGAGTTGGTAAGGTGAGCTGAAGGTGAGTTGGAGAGGTGAGCTCAAGGTGAGTTGGCAAGGTGAGATATTAAGTGAGCTCTTAGGTGACTTCCCATGTGATTTACTTGATGAGCTCCCAGGTGAGCTAAACTTGAGTTGATCGGTGAGCTAGAAGAGCTTAGGTGAGCTACTTGACCTATTCGGAAAGCTCCCAGGTGAGCTACTCAGCAAGCTCTGAGGTGAGCTACTAGGTGAGCTCCCAAGTGAGCTACTTGGTGAGCTTTCAGGCGAGGTCCTCGATGAGCTACTCGGTGATCTCATAAGTCAATCTCAACTCAACCTACTTGGCAAGTTGCTCGTTGACCTCCCAGGTACGAGCTCCAAGGTGAGCTACTTAGTGAGCTACTTGATGAACTCAGAGGTGAGCTACCAGAAAAGCTCAAGGTGAGCTCCTCAGCGAGCTCAAGGCGAGCTAGCAAGGTAAGCTCCCATTCAAGTTAGTAAGGCAAGCTATCAGATGAGATCCCATGTGAGTTTTCAGGTGAGCTACTTGATGAGCTCCTCAGGTGAGCTCAAGTTGAGATGCTCAGGTGAGCTCATGGTGAGCTGTCAGGTGAGCTTCTTAGGTGAATTTTTGGGTAAGCTTAAATCAAGCTTCTTGATGAGCTCCTATGTGAGCTTCTTGTCTGAGCTCCCAACTGAGCTCCTTCGTTAGCTACTCGAGTGAGCTCCCAAGGTGAGCTCAAAGGTAATCTTGTCAGCATTCTTTGAGGTGAGCTTAATTGTAAGCTAGCTAGATGAGCTCAAGGTGAGTTAGCAAGGTGAGCTCAAGGTGAGTTGGCAAAGAAAGCTCAAGGTGATTTTCTAAGGTGAGCTGTCAGGTGAGCTCCTAGGTGAGTTCCTAGGTGAGCTACTAGATGAGCTCCTAGGTGAGCTTAACTTGAGCTTGATCAGTGAGCTCCCAGAAGAGCTCCTAGGTGAGCTACTTAGAGAGTTGTTTGGCGAGCTCTCGGGTGAGCTACTTGCTGAGCTCCTAGGAAAGCTCCCCAGGGAGCTCACAAGTGAGCTCAAGTCAACCTACTCAATGAGCTACTTGGTGAGCTTTAAGCGAGGTGAGAGCTCCCAGGAAAGCTACTTTGAGAGATTTTTGATAAAATTTGAGGTGAGCTTACCAAATGAGCTCAAGGTGAGTTAGCAAGGTAAGCTCCTTAGCGAGCTCAAGGTGAGATGGTAAGGAAAGCTGCTAGGAAAGCTCCCATGTGAGTTTCTGGGTGAGCTTTCAGGTGAGACTTCCATGTGAGTTTTCAAGTGAGCTGCTTGATGAGCTCCTTGGTGAGCTCAAGTATATCTACTTGGCAAGCTCCTGGGTGAGCTCAAGGTGAGCTGGTAAGGTGAGTTATTAGGTGAGCTCCCAGAAAAGTTTCTAGGTAAGCTCAAGTCAAGCTACTCGATGATCTCTTGGGTGAGCTACTTGTCAAGCTCCCAATCGAACTCCTAGGTGAGCTACTCAGTGAGTTACCAGGTGAGCTCAAAGGTGAGCTTGTTTGTAATCTCTGAGGTGAGATTAAATGCGATCTCAAGGTAAGTTGGCAAGGTGAGCTGTCAAGCAAGCTCCCAGGTGAGTTACTTGATGAGCTCTGAGGTGATCTCAACTCGACGCTGATCGGTGAGCTCCTAGAAGAGCTCCTAGGTGAGCTACTTGGTGAGTTATATGGTGAGCTCCTAGGTGAGCTTCTAGGTGAGTTCTAAAGAGAGCTACTTGGTGAGCTCCTAGGTGAGGTCCTAGGTGAGCTTACAAGTTACCTCACAAGTGAGCTCAAGTCAACCTACTCTGGGTGAGTGAGCTTCTTAGTGAGCTCCTAGGTGAGCTGTTAGGAAGCTCTCCCAGACAAGGTGAACTGCTAGGTGAGCTTCTAGGTGAGCTACTTGGTGAGCTTCTCAGTGAGCTCGATGAACTCTAAAGTGAGCTACCAGATGAGCTCTAGAAAACTATGGCAAGGTGAGGTCCTGAGAAGAGGTTAAGGTGAGATTATAGGAAAGCTCCAATGATAGTTGGTAAGGTAAGATGTCAGGTGAGCTCCCATGTAATTTTTCAGGTGAGTTGCTTGATGAGCTCCCAGGCGATTTCTCAAGTCGAGCTGCTCAGTAAGCTCTTGGGTGAGCTTAAGGGGAGCTAGCAAGGTGACCTATCAGGTGAGCTCATAGGTGAGTTTTTGAGAAAAATCAAGTCAAGCTTCTCGATGAGCTCCTGGGTGAACTACTTCTCGAGCTCCAAGTTGAATCTCCTAGGTGATCTACTTGATGATTTCCTAGGTGAGCTACTCAGTGAGCTCCTAGGCAAGGTTATAGGCAAGCTCCCAGGTGAGCTATTAGGTGAGCTACTTGGTGAGCTGCTTAATGAACTCTAAGGTGAGCTACTAGATGAGCTCAAGGATAGTTGGTAAGGTGAGCTCCTCAATGAGCTCAAGGCAAGTTGGAAAGGTGAGCTGACAAGGCAAGATGATAGGTGAGCTCCCATGCAAGTTGGCAAGGTGAGCTGTTAGGTGAGCTCCCATGCAAGTTTTCGGGTGAGCTACTTGATGAGCTCTCGGGTGAGCTCAAGTTGAGCTACTCAGTGAGCTCCTAGGTGAGCTCAACATGAGCTGGGTAGGTGAGCAATTAGGTGAGCTCCCTGGTGAGTTTCCAGGTAAGCTCAAGTTGAGATGCTCGATGAGTTCCTAGGTGAGGTGCTTGTTGAGCTCCCATTCTAGCTCCTATGTGAGCTGCTCAGTGAGCTCCCAGGAGCTCAAAGGTGATCTTGTCAGTAATCTCTGAGGTGAGCTTAAATTTGAGTAATAGATGAGATCAAGGTGAGTTGGAAAAGTGAGCTATCAGGTGAGTTCCTAGGTGAGTTCCCAGGTTAGTTACTTGACAAGCTCCTGGGTGAGCTCAACTTGAGCTAGATCCACGAGCTCCGAGAAGAGCTCCCAGGTGAGCTACTTGGTGAGATGTTTTTTGAGCTCCCAGGTGAGGTGCTAGGTGAGCTCCCAAGTGAGCTACTTGGTGAGCTCCCAGGTGAGGTCCCTGGTGAGCTCACAAGTGAGCTCAAGTCAACCTACTCGGTGAGCTACTTGGTGAGCTCCCAGGTGAGTTGTTACGTGAGCTCCAAGGTGAGCTACTTGGTGAGCTACTTGATGAACTCTTAGGTGAGCTACCAGATGAGCTCAAGGTGAGTCGGTAAGGTGAGATACTCAGTGAGCTCAAGGTGAGCTAGCAAGGTGAGCTGATAGGTGAGCTCTCATGTGAGTTTCTAGTTGAGCTGTCAGGTGAGCTCCCATGTGAGTTTTTGGGAGTGCTGTTTGATAAGCTCCTTGGCAAGCTCAAGTTGAGCTACTCGAGCTAGCTACTGGGTGAGCTCAAGAAAAGCTGGCAAGGTGAGCTATTAGGTGACCTCTGATGTGTGTTTCTAGGAAAGCTCAAGTTGAGTTGCTCGATAAGCTCCTGGGTGAGCTCCTTACTAAGCTCCCATCTGGGATCTTAGGTGAGCTCAAAGGTGAGATTTTTGGAAATCTCTGAGGTGAGCTTATATGTAAGCTACCAGATGAGGTCAAGGTGAGTTGGCAAGACAATTTATCAGGTGAAGGTCCTAGGTGAGTTCCCAGTCAAGTTACTTGATGAGATCCCAGGCAAGTTCTCAACTCGAGCTGATCGGTGAGCTCCCTAGAAGAGCTCCTAGGTGAGCTACTTGGTGAGCTATTCAGTAAGCTCCCAGGTGAGCTACTAGGTGAGCTCTGAAGTGAACTACTTTTGAAGCTCACAAGTGAGATAAATTCAACCTACTTAGCGATCTGTTAGGTGAGATTCCAGGTGAGCTACTTGGTGAGCTGATTCAATGAACTCCAAGGTAAGCTACCAGATGAGCTCAAGGTAAGTTGGCAAGGTGAGCTCCTTAGTGAGCTCAAGGTGAGCTAGAAAAGTGAGCTGATAGGCTAGCTCCCATATGAGTTAGTAAAGCTAGCGATCAAGTGAGATCCCATGCGAGTTTTCAGGTGAGCTACTTGATGATCTATTGGGTGAGCTCAAGTTGAGGTTCTCTGCAAGCTCCTGAGTGAGCTCAAGGTGAGCTGATAAGGTGAGCTATCAAGTGATCTCCTAGCCAAGTATTTTAGTAAGCTCAAGTCGATCTGGTCGACAAGCTCCTGGGTGAGCTACTTGCCAAGCTCCAAGCCAAGCTCATAGGTGATCTACTAAGTGAGCTCCTAGGTGAGATCAAAGGTGACCTTATCGACAATCTCTGAGGTGAGATTACATGTGAGCTACCAAATCAGCTAAGGATGAGTTGGCAAGGAAAGCTCAAGGTGAGTTGGTAAGGTGAGCTCAAGGTGAGTTAGCAAGGTGAGCTATCAGGTGAGCTTCCAGGTAAGTTCCCAGTCGAGTTACTCCATGATCTCCCAGGTGAGCTCAACTTGAGCATATTAGTGAGCTCCCAGAAGAGCTCCTAAGTGAGCTACTTTGTGAGCTATTTGACGAGCTTCCATGTGAGTTGCTAGGTGAGCTCCCAAGAAAGCTACTTAGTGAGCTCCGAGGTGAGGTCCCCGTCATGCTAGTCGGTGAGCTCACAAGTGACTGAAGTCAACCTACTTGCAAAGCTACTCAATGAGCTCTTAGGTGAGCTCCTACTTGAGCTGTTAGGTGAGCTCCTAGGCAAGCTACTTGGTGAGATGCTCGACAAACTCCAAGGTGAGCTACCAGATGAGCTCAAGGCAGTTGGCAAGGTGATCTCCTCAACAAGCTCAAGGTGAGCTGATAGGTGAGCTCCCATGTGAGTTGGCAAGGCTAGCTATTAGGCAAGCTCCCATGTTAGTTTTTAGGTGAGCTGGTTGACAAGGTCCCATGGTGAGCTCAGGTCAAGCTACTCGGTGAGCTCCTGGGTGAGCTCAAGGTGAGTTGGCAAGGTAAACTATCAAGTGAGCTCCCAGGTGATTTTTCAGGCAAGCTCAAGTTGAGCTGGTAGATGAGCTCCTGCATGAGCTACTTACCGAGCTCCCAGCTGAGCTCCTAGGTGAGCTGCTCGGTGGGCTCCTAATTGAGCTCAAAGGTGAGCTTACATATGAGTAATAGATCTTAGGTGAGCTTAAATAAAGGTGAGCTACCAGATGAGCTCAAGGTGAGTTGGCAAGGTAATCTCAAGGAAAGTTGGTAAGGCAAGGTGAGCTCCCAGGTGAGTTCTCAAGTGAGTTACTCGAGGAGCTCCCGGGAAACCTCAACTCAAGCTGATTGAGAGTCTCCCATAAGATCTCAAAGGTCCTACTTTGCGAGCTATTCGAGCTGAGCTCCCAGGTGAGGTCCATGGTAAGCTACTCGTAGAGCTCACAAGTGAGCTCAAGACAACCTACTTGGTGAGTTGCTTAGTGAGCTCCCAGCTAGCTATTAAGAGAGCTCCCAGGCAAGCTACTTAGCGAGCTTCTTGATGAATTCTAAGGTGAGCTACCACACAAGATCAAGGTGAGTTGGCAAGGTGAGCTACTTAGT
The DNA here is from genome assembly GCA_019776745.2 of Taxus chinensis. Taxonomy (NCBI): domain Eukaryota; kingdom Viridiplantae; phylum Streptophyta; class Pinopsida; order Cupressales; family Taxaceae; genus Taxus; species Taxus chinensis. The sequence continues at coordinate 899,968,373 of CM034151.1, read as the reverse complement.
GAGCTCAAGGTGAGCTAGCAAGGTGAGCTGATAGATGAGCTCCCATGCGAGTTTCTAGGTGAGCTGTCAAGTGAGCTCCCATGCAAGTTTTTGGGTAAGCTGCTTGATGAGCTCCTAGGAAAGCTCAAGTCGAGCTACTCAATGAGTTCCTGGGTAAGCTACTTACTAAGCTCCCAACTGAGCTCTTAGGTGAGCTACTTGGTGAGCTCCAGGTGAGCTCAAACATGAGCTTTTCGGTAATCTCTAAGGTGAGCTTACATGCAAGCTACTAGATGAGCTAAAGGCTAGTTGGCAAGGTGAGCTAAGGTGAGTTAGCAAGGTGAGCTCAAAACTAGTTGGCAAGGCGAGCTATTAGGTAATGCTCCATAGGTGAGTTCCCAGGTGAGTTACTGGATGAGCTCCAAGGTGAGCTCAACTTGAGCTGATCAGTGAGCTCCCAAAAGAGCTCCCAAGTGACCTACTTGGTGAGCTATTCGGTGAGCTCCCAGGTGAGATCCCAAGGGAGCTGACTTGGTTTTCGGGTGAAGCTCCTAGGCAAGGTCCCCAGTGAGCTACTCAGTGACCTCAGAAGTGATCTCAAGTCAACCTACTCGGTGAGCTTCTCGATGAGCTCCCATGTGAGCTATTAGGTGAGCTCCCAGGGGAGCTGTTAGGTGAGCTCCCAGGTGAGCTACTTGGCAAGCTACTCGATGAACTCTAAGGTGATTGGTGAGCTCCCAGAATGATCTCAAAGGAGAGCTACTTGCTGAGCTATTTGGTGAGCTCCCAGGTAAGTTGATAGGTAAGCTCTCAATTGAGCTACTTGGCAACCTCTTGGGGGAGGTCCTAGGATAAGCTACTCAGCAAGCTCACAAGTGACCTCAAGTTGACCTACTTGGTGAGCTACTGATTGAGCTCCCAAGCAAGATATTAGGTGACCTCTACGGTGAGCTACTTAGTGAGTAGCTCAATGAACTCTGAGGCAAGTTACCAGGTGAGTTCAATGTGAGTTAGCAAGGTGAGCTCCTCAGCAAGCTCAAGGTGAGCTGGAAAGGTGAGGTGATAGGCAAGATCCCATGCAAGTTTCTAGGTGCAAGCTATCAAGTGAGCTCCCATGTGAGTTTTTAGGTGAGCTAGTTGATGAGCTCTCGGGTAAGCTCAAGTCGAGCTACTCAGTGAGATCCTGGGTGAGCTTAAGGTGAGCTGTCAGGTGAGCTTTAAGGTGAGTTTCCAAGAAAGCTCAAGTCAAGCTTCTCGATGAGCTCCTTCGCAATCCTACTTGCTGAGCTCCTAGCCAAGCTCCTAGGTGAGCTACTCAATGAGCTCCCAAGTGAGCTCAAAGGTGAGCTAATCAGTAATCTCTAAGGTGAGCTTACATGTGAGCTACTAGATGAGCTCAAGGTGATTTAGCAAGGTGAGCTCAAAATGAGTTGGCAAGTCAAGCTCAAGGTGAGTTAGTAAGGTGAGCTCAAGGTGAGTAGGAAATGTGAGCTGTCAGACGAGATCCCAAGTGAGTTCCTAGGTGAGTTACTCGATGAGCTCTCGAATGAGCTCAAATCAAGCTGATTGGAGAGCCCCTATAAGAGCTCCCAGGTGACCTACTTGGCATGCTATTCAATGAGCTCCTAGGTGAGATGCTCAATGAGCTCCCAGGTAAGTTCCCCACTAAGCTCACAACTGAGTTCAAGTGAACCTACTTGGTGAGGTGCTCAGTGAGCTCCCAGGTGAGCTTCTTGGAAAGCTACTCGATGAACTATGAGGTGAGCTACAAGAATTTCTCAAGTTAAGTTAGCAAGGTTATCTTCTTAGTGAGCTCAAGGTGAGCTGATAGGAAACCTCCCATGTGAGTTAAGCAATGTAGCTGATAAGGCAACTTCCATTGACTTTAGATGAGATTCCTTAACCTAAGCCCCGAGAGCTCCCTAGGTGAGCTCCTAATCCGAGCCTGCCAGAAATCTTTAGGTGACCTTACATGT
>CM034151.1:899947851-899965918 GCA_019776745.2 Taxus chinensis | reverse complement strand
TAGGAGCTCACCTATTAGCTCACCTTTCTAGCTTCTCTTTGAGTACTAAGGAGATCACCCTTGCTAACTCACCTTGAGCTCATCTAGTAGCTTGCATGTGATTTCATCGAGAAGCTCACCCAAGTAGTTTCTAATTGAGCTCGCTTATGAGCTCACCGAGTAAGCTTACCAGGGAACTCACCTGGGACTTGCAAGTAGATTACTTCGAAGATTACCTAACAACTTCCTGGGACTCAACGTAATAGCTTGCCCAATAGCTTTCTGATAGCTCACCAAGTATCTTGCCTGAGATATCTTCTGGGAGGCTCCACCAATCAAGCTTGAAAGTTAGCTCGCTGAGATCTCGTCAAGTAAACTCACTTGAGAACTCACCTAGAAGCTCCACCTAAATAGCTTGACTTGCCAACTTGCTTAAGCTCACCTTCCAACTCACCTTGAGCTCATTTGGTAGCTCACATGTAAGCTCACCTGAGATATTTTCGACAATTCACCTTTGGCTCGCATGGGAGCTACCGAGTAGCTCACTTAGGAGCTCAGCTGGGAGCTCGAAACGTAGCTCACCTAGGAGCTCTTCGTAGATCAACTTGAGCTTGCCCAAAAAATTGCATGGGAGCTTGCCAAGTAGTTCACATTGGAGCTCACCTGGGATCTTGTCAATTAGCTCACTTGAACACTTACACAGGAGCTCACTTTATAGCTCACCTTGCCAACTCACATGGGAGCTCACCTATAAGCTCACTTAGCTCACTGAGGATATCACCTTACCAAATCACCTTGAGCTCATTTGGTAGCTCACCTCAGAGTTCATTGAGTAGCTCGCTAAGTAGCTCACTTGGGAGCTCACCTAACAACTCACCTGGGAGGTCACCTAACAACTCACCTCAGAGGTCACCTAACAACTCACCTAAGAACTCACCGAGTATCTCACCAATTAGGTTTACTTAAGCTCACTTGTGTGGTCACTGAGTAGCTCACCAGGGACCTCACTTGGAGCTCACCAGTAGCTCCCTTGGGAGCTCACCTAGCAGCTCACCTTAGAGCTCACCGAATATCTCGCCAAACAGGTTGCTTGGGAGTTCTTTTGGGAGCTCACCAATCAAATCAAGTGAACTCGACCGAGAACTCATTGATTACTCACCTAGTAACTCACCTAGGAGCTCACCTTTCCAACTCACCTTGAGCTCACCTTTCTAACTTGCATTGAGCTCACCTTGCCAACTCACCTTTAGATCATCTGGTAGCTCGCTTGTAAGCTCACCTCAGATATTTCTGACAAGCTCACCCTATGAGCTCATTGAAGTAGCTCACCTAAGATCTCAGATAGGAGATTGATAAGAACTCACCCTAAGAGCTCGTTGAGAAGCTCGAATGCAGCTCACCCACGGAGCTCCTGAAGTAGCTCACCTAAAACATCACATGGAAGCTTGCCTGATAGCTCAATCAAAGACTCACATGGGAGCTTATCTATCAACTCACCTTTCCAACTTGGGCTTGAGCTTGACAATGAGCTCACCTTAAGATCATGTGTAGCTCACCTTAGAGTTCATCGAGAAGCTCACTAACTAGCTCACCTAGGAGCTCACCTAATAGCTTGCCTAGGATCTCACTGACTAGCTCACCAAGTAGGTTGTCATGAGCTCACTTGGTGAGCTCACTGAGTAGATCACTGGGGATCTCACCTGGGAGCTCACCAAGTAGCTCGACTTGGGATCTTACCTATCTACTCACATGGGAGCTCACCAAATAGCTCACAAAGTAGCTCACCTTTGAGCTCTTATGGGAGCTTGCCAATTAGCTAGAGTTTAACTCACCTGCGAGCTCGTCGAGTAACTCACTTGAGAACTTGCTTGGGAGCTCACCTTGCCTTGGCCAACTCACCTTGATATTGCCTTGCCAACTTTCCTTGAGCTCATTTGGTAGCTCACATGTAAGCTCACCTAAGAGTTTGCTAAAATATTTCCTTCGACCTCACCTAGGAGCTAACCGAGTAGCTCACTTAGGAGCTTGGTTGGGATCTCAGTAAGTATCTCACGTAAGTGCTCATCTATAAGCCTAACTTGATCTTTCCTAGAAACTTACCTAGGAGCTCTCCTAAAATATAACCTTACCAGCTCACCTTGAGCTCACCCAAGAACTCACCGAGTAGCTTGACTTGAGCTCACTTGGAAGCTTATCAAACAGCTTACCTGAAAAATCACATGGGAGCTCACCTGATAGCTCACTTGTGAAATCACATGGGAGCTCACCTATCAACTCACCTTGAGCTCATCTAGGAGCTCACTAATGCTCACCTTTAAGCTCACCTAAGTAGCTCGACTTGAGCTCACCCAAGAGCTCGTCAAGCATCTCACCTGAAAACTCACATGGATCTCGCCTGATATCTTGCCTTAAAAACTCACATGGGAGCTTGCCCTTGGGTAGCTCACCTTGAGCTCACTTAGGAGCTGACCTTTAGGCTCTTCTGGTAGTGTTGGTTTGAAATCTGTCACGAGTGATAGATCTATGGATAGACAGCCAACAGTGTGTAAGGGATAGCCCCTCTTTGAGTTTGTAAAGTGAAACTGGTTTATTGCTATTCTACCAACAGGAATCTTGTGCAAGTCTCACAGTATTCTTCCTTCGGGGGTTTGGGATCTCATCCCAATAGGTTTATTTCCAGCTGTGAAGAGAAAGGAATGAAAGAGAGGATGAAGAAAAATCAGGTCTAAAGGGAGAAAGGAAAACGAATTCCAAAGTAAACAGAGCCAAACCTACTTACATAAACGAATAAAGAAATACTGATGAATAAATGACAACAAATTATAAGTAATCTAACAGAACAACCATACAGATAGAACATAAGAAAGATCTTACAAAAACACGTGTATTCAACACAAAGTCTAAATATATTGTATCAAATTTGCTTCTGTTACAAGGAGTTCAAAATCTTCATATTACTTCTATTTCTCATTTGAAAAATATCCACCACGAATACAACAAGTATTTGAGTATTTATAGAAGAAGGAGGAGAAGAAGGAAGGGAAAAAGAAACCAACCACCTATTTACAAAATATTTACAAAATATCTCAAAGTCATGTGACTTTTGATAGCTTGATGGATTGACATCATCCCACAGTGCAACATGGATGATTCATCATTTATGCCAACAGTAATTTAGACATTCACAAAAAGAGATTCGAAGAAGAGAGAAAAGAAGAGATAAATTATTCATCGTCATCATCCTGTGGCTGAAAGGGGGTATCCTACTTCTGCTGTTACTCAGGTGACGAGATGTGGAATTGGGCATGGTATTCCATGAACTTACTGACCATGGGCTCTAGTTGATCCTGGGAAGGATCCTTGTGTCACTCGCTAATTGCCTCACAAGTCTTCCGCTCGTCTATGAGCTTCTCTGGGAGTTTGTAATATTCTTTCTCTGCTTCAATGAGGAACCCGATGAAGTCCCGATAGGCTAGCAGGTTATTGATGGACTCTACGTCAAAAGTGACCTCTAGCCCCAGCCCTTATGAAACAATCTCCTTGAAGATCCAAATGGTCTCATCAACCTTCCTTAAGGTGAAAGAAGGAGTAAGCAACCCTGGAGACATCTTGAGAATGATCTGTTCCATCTGGTGCATTGCATCTAGGGCTTCTTGATTCACCTTATCGATCTTTTCAAGGATGAATTCTAGTTGATCCATCTGGTAGTCCAGAGTGGAAAGGACTTTATTGAGGGCTCTAGGATGACCGAAAACACCAAACTTAACTAGATCTTTGACTAAACAGTAGAATTTTTTTGAAAGGTCTCATGCTGAATCCTAGCATGGTCTAGCTCTTCAGATATGGGTCCTGCCAATGCCTGGAGTTCTTTATTCACCTTATTGATGTTCAGATATAAATCAGTGAACTTGGCGATTACTCATTCACTATCATTGAGGATCTGGATCCTCTAAGCAAAAAATTCCATGCCCTGCTCGCCGATCTTTGCATATTCATTGATTTTATCTTGGCTCAGAGGCTCAAGAGTTTTTGCGGTAGTTGTGGGAGGTGCACTACCCATCTTCTGTAAGGCGTGGAGCAGATGCCTATTCTACTCTTTAAAGAACCTTTTTTCTTCTTTTTCTTCTTGAAGCTTCTTCCAGAGGGCGTCAACTGCAGATAGGGCCTCTCCCTAAAGGCTTTCAGAAGATGTACCCATTGTGACTTGAGTCACTGTGTAATCTATCAAAGATAGATCCTTTCTATCCTTCAGAGGATTGGGGTACGCGATCTCCATTACCCTTTCTCCCGAAGCACTCTGAGAGAAGCGCATGATAGAATTTTTCTTCTTTTCCCCTTTTGACAGGATCACCGAGAAGTCCATCAGAGCAATGGGAACTTTCCTTTTCTACTGACTCAGGTGCTGGGAGATCCAAGCTGGACTTATGGGAGAAGGGCCAGAAATAGAGAAGGGGGAAACTGTAGTAGTAGAAGGGAAAAACGTAGAGACATGTGGCGATGGCATAGAGAGAAAGCCAAAGAATTTCCAAAAGGAGGAATGGATACTACAGGAGAGGAAGACATAGGAAGGGAAGGGAGCTTAGAGATGAGGGAAGAGATGGAGGGAGACAGCTCCGAGAGAGAGGATAAGATGGATGAAGAAGCAGGAGGAAAGGTAGAAGAAGAGGGAGAGGACATGACCAAAGGAATGGTTTCTTGGGTCGCCCAAGGAGAGGAAGGAGGAGAAGGAACAGAAGGGACCTCAATGGTTACAATTGTGGCCACACCTTGAGTGGATGTTCCAATTGGAATATCTTCTGTCGTTTCTTCTGCTGTGCTTTCTGGGATTTCAACCCATTCTTGTGAAGTGGAAAGAGGACTTTCAGGAGCTTCCTCTTGGGTGGAACTAGATTTTCCCTCTATTCCTTTACCCTTGCCCTTAGTCTGTTGTTTAGATCAAGGAGGTGCATTACCCAATGGAGAGGTCATGAAATCGACTCTAAGGTAGATGAGCCCGTTCATTCAGCACCAATGCTCTGTTCTGTGCAGAGTTTCCTTAACCCTTTCCTCAATTGTTTGAGGTGCTTTAGTTCTATCAATCACCGTGAAAGGCCAATCGTCCCCACCTGTGTCAAGATACACTTGATCCACTTCTTGCTCAGTAGTTTGGTAGCCTTTGGGGACGATGGCCACCCCGTACTGGATGATTTCTGCTAAGGCCAATGGGAATGGTCCTTCCTCTTGAGCTCAACCTCATGATATATATCGATGTATATATATTCGATTTGAGGGATATGGATCGAATCGAGATTGGCCCTAGGTAGAAAGTTTCTCAGGTCGAAGGTGGGCCTTGCTGGGAAATTATGTTTCATATTTAGTAGCTCCAGCTCTGCAAACATATCTTTTACCTTGAGGTGGGTGAGACATGTATACCTACCCACTGCGAGGGGGAAAGGATTTCCACCCTTTTTTCTCTTGAGGCATTTCTCATGATAGGTGATTAGATGTCTTGACAGCTCTAGCAGAATCAATTTGGGACCGGCATACCTTGGTAGCTTAGTTGGCTCCCCTAAGAAGTTAGCCACCCTTAGATAAGTGAATATGGGGAATTGAGTGAATAGGGCCCCCCATTTCTCTATGGCTGCCACGATGCTCTTGGTCATATGACCGTGAGTCATATTCGGCCTCAACAGGTAGATGATGAAATAGAAAAATGCATCATTGATCTTTGTAAATTGGGGGATGCTATTTTCCAGCTTCAGTTCTAGATAATATTCATAGATCTTAACTTGGGGCCAAACCCCACTCTGTATCAAAGCTGGGTAGTCCCTTTCTAAAGCTCCAGCATAAACAACGTAGGAATTCATGTAAAACTTCCCTGTTGTGGTAAGTTGTTGTAGTTACTCTGCTATCATGCTACTTATGATCTCTACCCACTCAAAGCGTTGATCTGGCACATTTTTATTCATGGTTTCCAAATACCACAGCATCCATTTGTGGAAGTAGTGGGCATCAGGAAGCCCAAACCATCTTCTTAGGAATGTGATCGTGTCACTGAGATCCTCTGAAAAATCACTGCAGTGAATGATTTGTGGCCACTGAGTCACCACCTTTTTGTTCTTCAGATAAACTTCATTCATTAGCTGCATGCACTGATCTTCATTGTCATCCTAGGCTTTGATGCAGTATTCCTAGCTTACGGCCACAAATTTCTGGTGGTGAGGGATGTCGAGCATTAATTCAAAGTGGTAGGCAGTGAGGTTGATTATGACCTCACCCTTCTCATTTATGACACATCTTGTGTCTTTATTGTAGCACCGGGAAACCACCATCATAAATTCGTTATTCACGGAACTTACTAGGATTCCTCCAGCAAAGTGTAGTACACTTCCTATCAATTTTTCCATCCATGGACTTCTTGTGACCTTCTGGGTTCTGACCCAGAACTCCTCCATATTAATATGACCCAGCTCTGAGTCTCTGATGTCCAGGTCACAATCGGCCTAGGACTCGGGCATCCTGACCCTTTGATACTTATACTTCATCTCTTCTTCCGTGATCTTGGCCTTGCCTTTGGATTTGGTAAGTCTCTTGCTTGATGTAGACATACGTAACTCTGAGCTCAATTTCTGATCTTCAAGGAGAAGAAGTGAAACACAATGCATGATAGTCGTATTAGTTGTTTGATCCTCCTTTAAAGCATTAGTAGGAGAAAGAGTTAATAATTTAAGGCCTCAGGGCATAGGGCACATGAATACTACAGGTTACAGAGCTAAATAATAAGGCACACAGGAAAAGGGTGTTGTAAGGGATAAATCAGCGCCAAAGAGGTACATGACGCATGGATACTACATGTTGCATTTTTTTGTTGTAAGAACAAGTGCGCCTACGCCATATGTATGTATTTTATAATGGGTGAATGGAAAAAGCGTGTTACACGGGTATAGGATGTGCCAAAGGGTGCAGGATTTGTGCATGTTACATCATATTTTTGTGCACCAAAGAGGACCTAGTGCGGCGCATGGAAGGTTTTCATGACACAATGTAGTTGCAATGATGGATGCGCCTGCACTGTTTATAGCTTTGCACTTGGTGCATAGGAAAGGGTTATTACATGGATGTTGGGTGCGCCAATGGCGTGAGTTTTATCAATGCAACACATGAATTTTGTGTGCTAAGCAGGACACAAGGAAATATTTTGCAACAAGTGAGGGAAGTGGACCATGAGGGCGCAACTTTTTATTATGATGCAAGCAGGAAAAATGTGCCATTGGCGCAACTATTTTTTGTGTAACAGGGGTGACAGATGCACCATTGGCACAACTGTTTATCATGTTGCAGGGTGCACCAATGCACCAAAGTAGAAGAAAAATACAGTCTTCTTTCTAAGCTTTGATCCTTTCTCTGAGGGGTTTCATCCTTTCAAACTTCTTCTTGAGGGTGTTTTGGGTGATGAAGAAGCTTTATTCAGAGAGTTCCAAGCTACTTTTTAGGACAGAGTTCTTCCTACCAGTAGATCTAGAAAGAAGGGGAAAAACATGGGTAGAGAAGAATAAAAAGGAGGGTGGGGAGTTCATGGTCTGACAGTTCCTGTTTAACTCAATCCAAACCAGCAAGTAGCCAAAGAAAAACAAGACACCAAACATAGAAGCAATGAGGACCTCTTACCAGGATAAATAGCGAAGAAATGTGCAAACAGGTCCACAACGTGATTGAAAATGATAGGGCAGGTGCACTGACAGGCTTAGAGAAAATAATAATAAAAATAATCACTTGATTTCTCTGGTGACAATGACATTGTAGACATGCCTATATATAGGTGAGGTGGTAATAAATGTGCCACCAACTTTTTCAAGTGGCACGTGAAAAACCCTATCGACACAAGAAAGCATGCACCCTTGGCGCACCAAAAGCCCTGACAACACAAAGTTAAGTGCACCTTTGGCACACCAAAAGTGATGTTGACACAAGATTATGTGCGCCCTTGGTGCACCAAAACTCGGCACAACAAAAGGATTGTTAGCAGGAAGGCACATGCACCTTGGTGCATGCAAGGAAGGTTTACCATAGTGAGGTGCATCAAAACACCTGTTGACACTTCAAACCATGTGGTAAGGGATTTAAAGGGGCACACCAAAACTTGATGTTGCACTGTCATTATGTGCACCCAACTAAAAAATACCAAAAAAAGATAAGTTCGGAAAACTAGATTTCCCGGGAAGGGATTTTGCAACGTTCTGAATGCAAGGAGTCCCTGACGAGGGACCGGAACAAAATTTGGTAGGGTTATCTATAAAATTTCCCTTGCCAATTTTACGGGATAACAGGTAGCTCACCTCAGATTTTGTCAAGTATCTCACCAAGTATCTCATGTTAGAGCTTACCCGGGAGCTCAACAAGCGGCTCACCTGAGTAGCTTGACTTCAGCTCGCTTATGAGCTCACTAAGCAGCTCATCTAGGACCTCACCTGGGAGATCACACAGTAGCTCACTTGGGAGCTCACCTAGTAGCTCACCTAGGAGCTTTTTTAATAGCTCACTAAGTAGCTCACCCGGGAGCTCTTTTAGGAGCTCACCAATCAGCTTGAGTTGAGCTCACCTGGGAGCTCATCAAGTGATTCACATGGGAACTCACCTGGAAGATCACCTGACAGATCACCTTGCCAACTCACCTTAAGCTCATCTGGTAGCCCTCTGATCAGCTTGAGTTGAGCTCACTTAGGATCTCATCAGGTAACTCACCCAGGAACTCATCTGAGAGCTCACCTAATAGCTCACCTTTCCAACTCACCTTGAGCTTGCCTTTCTAACTCACCTTGAGCTCACCTTACCAAATCACCTTAGCTCATCTAGTAGCTTACATGTAAGCTCACCTTAGATATTACCGACAAGCTCACCTTTGAGCTCACCTAGGAGCTCACCGAGTAGCTCACCTAAGAGCTCATTTGGGAGCTCCATAAGTAGCTTTCCTAGGAGCTTGTTGAGCATCTTGACTTGAGCTTTCCTAGAAACTTACTTAGGAGCTAGAATTTAGCTCACCTGAGAGCTCGCCAAGTAGCTCACCCAAAAACTTGCATGGGAGCTCACATGATAGCTCACCCAAAAACTCGCATGAGAGCTCATCTATCATCTCACCTTACTAGCTCACCTTGAGCTCACTGAGGAGCTCACCTTGCCAACACACCTTTAGCTCATGTGGTATCTCACCTCAGAGTTCTTCAAGAAGCTCACTAATTAGCTCACCTGGGAGCTCTCCTAATAGCTCACCTGGGAGCTCACTGAGCAGCTCGTCAAGTAGGTTGTCTTGAGCTCACTGAGTAGCTTACCGGGAACCTCACCTGGGAGGTCACCAAGTAGCTCGCTTGGGAGCCCACCTAATAGCTCACCTAGGAGCTCACCAAATAGCTAGCAAAGTATATTCCCTTTGAGATCTTCTCATAGCTCGCTAATCAGCTTGAGTTGAGCTCATTGAGTAACTCACTTGATAACTCATCTAGGAGCTCACCTTGCCTTGATAACTCATCTTGAGCTTATGATGCCAACTCACCTTGAGCTCATCTGGTAGCTCACATGTAAGCTCACCTAAGAGATTTCCAATGAACTCACCTTTGGGCTAACCTGGGAGCCCACTGAGCAACTCACCTAGGAGTTCAGCTAGGAGCTCAACAAGTAGCTTACGCAGGAGCTCCTCTAATAGCTCAACTTGAGCTTGCCTAGAAACTTGCTTGGGAGATTACCTAATAGATCACCTTGCTAGCTCACGTAGCAGCTTTCTTAGTAGCTTGACTTGAGCTCACCTGGGAGAATTTTAAGCAGCTCACCAGAAGACTCACATGGGAGCTCACCTGATAGCTTGCCTTACCAACTCACATGGGATCTCACCTATCAGCTCAATTTGAGCTCGTTGAGGAGCTCACATTGAAAAATCACCTTGAGCTCATCTAGTAGCTCCCCTCGGAGTTCATCAAGTAGCTTACCAAGTAGCTCACCTTAGAGCTCACCTAATAGCTCATCTGAAAGCTCACCTGAGAGCTCACTGAGTAGGTTGACTTGAGTCACTTGTGAGATCATCGAGCAAGATGACGGGGACCTCGCTTGGGAGCTTTCCAAGTAGCTCACTTGGGAGTTCACCTAACAGCTCTCCTAGGAGCTCACCGAATAGCTTGCAATGTAGCTCACCTAGGAGGTCTTATGGGAGCTCACCGATATTCTCAAGTTGAGATTTCCTGGGAGATCATGGAGTAACTCAACTGGGAATTCACCTAGAAGGTCACCTAAAAACTCACCTTGCCAACTCACCTTGAGCTCACCCTGCCAACTCACCTAGAGCTTGCCAATTCACCTTTAGCTCATCTAGTAGTTTACATGTGAGCTCACCTAAGAGATTATGAACAATTGAGTAGCTCACCAAGTAGCTCACCGAGTAGGCTGCTGAGTAGGTTGACTTGATCTCACTTGTGATCTCACCAAGTAGTTCACTTGGGAGCTCACCTAGGAGCTTACCTAGCAGCATGCTTAACATTCACCAAGTAGATCACCTGGGATCTCTTCTGGGAGCTCACCAATCAGATCAAGTTGAGCTCACCCGAGAGATCATCAAATAAATCACCTGGGAACACGCCTGGGAACTCAATTGACAACTTGCCTTGCCAACTTTCCTTGACCTCATCTGGTACCTTATATGTAAGCTCACCTCATATATTTCCAATAAGCTCGCATTTGAGCTCACTGTGTAGCTCAATTAAGAGCCCCGATGGGAGATCGGTAAGGAGCTCACCCAGGAGCTCACCAAATAGCTCAACTTGAGCTTGCCCAGAAACACACATTGGAGCTTACCTGATAGCTCACCTTGCCAGTTCAACTTGAGCTCAGCTAGGAGCTTACCAAGTAGCTCGACTTGAGCTCACACAGGATTTTTTCAAGGAATACTCCCAATAACTCAATGGGAGCTTACCTGATAGCTCACCTAGAAAATCACATGGTAGCTCGCCTATCATCTCACCTTAGCAGCTCACCTTGAGCTTGCCGAGGAGCTCAGCTTGTGATCTCATTTGGTAGCTCAACTTGGAGTTTTTTGAGTAGATCACCAAGTAGCTCACCTTGGAGCTAACCTTATAGCTCACTTGGGAGCTCACCAAGTAGCTTGCCAAGTAGGTTGACTTGAGCTTGCTTATGAGCTCACCGGGGACCTTGCCTTGGAGCTCGCTAGGTAGCTTACATTGGAGCTTGCCTAGTAGCTCACTTGGGATCTCATCTAACATCTCACCAAGTAGCTCACCTAGGATCTCTTCTGGGAGCTTGCCAATTAGCTCAAGTTGAGCTCACCCAGGATCTCGTCAAGTAATTCACCTGGGAACTCACCTATGAGCTTTCCTGATAGCTGACCTTGCTAACTCAGCTTGAGCTAATCTGGTATCTCACATGTAAGCTCACCTCAGAGATTACTAACAAGATCAGCTTTTAGTTCACATGGGAGCTCACCAAACAGGTCACCTAGGAGCTTGGATAGGAGCTCAGTAAGCAGTTCACCTAGGAACTCATCAAGCAACCTGAATTAAGCTTACCTAGAAACTCACCAGGGAGCTCACCTATTAGCTCGCCTTGCTATCTCACTTTAAGCTCACCCAGAAGCTCTCTAAGTAGCTTGACTTGAGCTCACCTAGGATATCATCAAGCAGGTCACCTAAAAACTCACATGGGAGCTCACCTGACAGCTCACCTTGCCAAATTTCATGGGAGCTTGCCTTGCTAGCTCACCTTGAGCTTGCTGAGGAGCTCACCTTACCAAATGTCATTACGCTTGTCTAGTATCTTTCCTCAGATTTTATCAAGCAGCTCACTAAGTAGATCACCTAGAAAATCACTTGGGAGCTCACCTATAAGCTCACCGAGTAGCTCACTGAGTAGGCTGACTTGATCTCACTTGTGAGATAACCAAGTAGCTCACCAGGGACCTTACCTAGGAACTCACCAAGTAGCTCCCTTAGGATCTCTCCTAGTAGCTCATTGAATAACTCACCAAGTAGCTCACCTGAGAGTTCTTCTCGGAGCTCACCGATAAGCTTGAGTTGAGCTCACCCAAGAGCTTGTTGAGTAACTCACCTGGAATCTCATGTAACATCTCACCTTGCCAACTCACCTTGAGCTCACCTTTCCACTCTCCTTGAGCTAGCCTTACCAACTCACCTTGAGCTCATCTGGTAGCTCGCATATAAGCTCACATAGGAACTCAGTAAGCAGCTCACCAAGGAGCTTTTCAAGTAGCTTGACTTGAGCTTACCCAAAAACTCACCTAGGAGCTCACCTGATAATTTACCTTATGATCTTGCCTTGTGCTTACCTTGATCTTACCCAGGAGCTCAGCCATGAGCTCGCCGAGTAGCTCAACTTGATCTCGCCTGGGAGCTAGTCAAGTAGCTTAACTAAAAACTCGCATCTGAGCTGACATAAAAGCTCACCCAGAAACTTGTATGGGATATTACCTATCAACTCACCTTACCAGCTTCCCTTGAGCTTGTTGTGGAGCTCACCTTTCTAACTCACCTTGACCTCATTTGGTAGCTCACCTCATATTTCATTGAGTAGCTCACCGAGTAGCTCACCTGGGAGCTAGCCTAATAACTCACCTGGGAGATAGCCTAACAACTCTCCTGGGAGCTCACCTAATAGCTCACCTGGGAGCTCACCAAATAGCTTGCTGAGTAGGTTGACTTGAGCTTGCTTTTGAGCTCACTTGTGATCTCACTTATAAGCTCACCGAGCAGCTTGCTAGGAACCTCGCAAAGGAGCTTGCTAAGTAGCTCACCAAGTGCATTGACTTGAGCTCACCTAGGAGCTCACTGAAAATCTCACAAATACCTCACAAAGTAGCTTACCTAGGAGTTCTTCTTGAAGCTCACCGATCAGATCAAGTTGAGCTCACCTTACTAACTCACCTTGTGCCCACCTTACTAACTTGCCTGAGCTCACCTTTCCAACTAGCCTTGAGCTCATCTAGTAGATCACATATAAGCTCACCTCAAAGATTGTAGAAAAGCTCACCTTTGATCTCGGTTGGTAGGTCACTGAGAAGATCACCTAGGACCTCAATTGGGAGATCAGAAAGTAGCTCACCCAGGAGCTCATCGAGCAGCTAAACTTGAGTCTTCCCAAAAACTCACCTAGGAGCTTGCACGACAACTCACCTTGTCAACTCACCTTGAGCACACCCAGGAGCTTACTGAGTAGCTCGACTTGAGCTCACCCGGGAGCTCTTTAAGTATCTCACCTGAAAAATCACATAGGAGATCACCTTACAGCTTGCCTTGCTAACTCACATGGAAGCTTGCCTATCACCTCACTAGATGAGCTCAAGGAAAGTTGGAAAGGTGAGATCCTCAGTGAACTCATGGCGAGATAGCAAGGAGAGCTTATAGGTGAGCTCCCATGTGAGTTTATGGTTAAGCTAAAAGGTGAGAACCCATGCGAGTTTTTAGGCAAGCTACTTGACGAGCTCCCGAGTGAGCTCATGTCAATATGCTTAGCGAGCTTAAGGTGAGATGTTAGGTGAGCTCCCATGTGAATTTCTAGGTAATCCCAATTTCGAGCTACTTGATAGGCTCCTATGTGATTTTATTACCTAGATCTTAGCTAAGCTCCTAGGAGAGCTTCTCGGTGAGCTTCTAGATGATTCAAAGGTGAGATTATTAGAAATATCTGAGGTGAGCTTACATGTGAGCTACTAGATGAGCTCAAGGTGAGTTGGTAAATCAAGCTACTAGGTAGGGATCCCAGGTGAGCTTCTTGGTGAGCTCCCATGCGAGGTTCCTGGTGAGATACTCAGTGATCTCACAAGAGAGATATTTTTAAATTACTCGATGAGCTCCTAAGTAAGTGTTAGGAGAGCTCTAAGGAAAGTTATTAATTAAGCTCCCATGTAAGGTACTTGGAGAGCTGCTCAACAAAATCTTAGGTGAACTACTAGAAGAGCTCAAGGTGAGTCAGCAAGGTGAGCTCCTTAGTGAGCTTAAGGTGAGAAGGAAAGGTGAGCTGATAGGAAAGCTCCCATGTGAGTTTCTACGTGAGCTGATAGGTGAGCTCCCATGTGAGTTTTCAGGTGACCTACTTGACGAGCTCCTGGGTGAGCTCAAGTCGAGCAACTTGGTGAACTCCTAGGTGAGCTCAAGGTGAGCTGGAAAGGTGAGCTATCAAGTGAGCTCCCACATGAGTTTCTATGAAATCTCAAGTCAAGCTACTCAATGATCTTTTAGGAAAGCTACTTTCTGAGCTCCTAGTTGAGCTCCTAGGTGAGGTTTCTTGGTGAGCTCTCAAGTGAGCTTGAAGGAAATCTTTTCGGTAATCTCTTAGGTGAGCTTATATGTGAGCTACTAGATGAGCTCAAGATGAGTTGGCAAGGTGAGCTGTCAAGTGAGCTCCTAGGAAACTTACTCAATGAGCTCCTAGGTGAGATAAATTCAAGCTGATCACTGAGCTCCCAAAAGAGCTCCCAGGTGAACTACTTGGTGAGTTGTTTGACAAGCTACCAGATGAGCTACTAGGTGAGTTCCCAAGTGAGCTACTTGGTGAGCTCCCATGTGAGGTCCCTTACGAGCTGCTAAGAAAGCTCAAAAGCAAGCTCAAGTCAACCTACTTGGTGAGGTGCTCAGTGAGCTCCCAGGTGAGCTGTTAGGTCAGCTACTAGGCAAGCTACTTTGCGAGTTGGTCGATGAACTCAGAGGTGAGCTACTAGACAAGATTAAGGTGAGTTGGCAAGGTTAGATCCTTAGTGAGCTCAAGGCAATGGCAATGTGATTTTTTACGTGAGCTACCTAGGATCCTACCTAATAACTCACCTATGGAGCTCACTAAGAAGCTCGCTGAGTAGGTTGACTTGAGCTAGCTTGTGAAGCTAACTTGTAAGCTCACTAGGGACCTCGCTTGGGAGTTCACCAAGTAGAGCTCTCTTGGGGAACTCACCTAGGAGCTCACCTGGGACCTCATCTTACATCTCACTAAGTAGCTCACTTGGGAGGTCTTCTAGGAGCTTGCCGATCAGCTTGAGTTGAGCTCACCCCCGGAGCTCGTCAAGTAACTCACTTGGGAACTCACCAGGGAGCTCACTTGATAGGTCACCTTGATAACTCACCTTGAGATCACAATTAAGCTCACCTCAGATATTTCTGAAAAGCTTTTACTTTGAGCTCACCTGGGAGCTCTCTGAGTAGCTCACCTAGGAGCTTGTTTGGGAGCTCGGTAAGTAACTCACCCAGGAGATTGTCAAGCAGCTCGACTTGAGCTTACTCAAAAACTCACCTGGGAGGTCACCTGACACCCTTACGTTGTCAACTCAACCTTGAGCTCACCCACAGAGCTTGCCAATTAGATATCCTTGAGCTCACCTGGGAGCTCACCAAGCATCTCACATTGGGAGCTCACCTTGACAGCTTACCCAAAAACACACATGGGAGCTTACCTTGAGCTTGCTAAGGAGCTTACATTGAAAAATCACCTTGAGCTTGTTTGGTAGCTCACCTCAAAGTTTTATCAAGCTCTCCAAGTAGCTCACCTGGGAGCTTTCCTAGGAGCTCACCAAGTAGCCTCACTGAGTAGGTTGACTTGAGGCTCATGGGTGAGCTCACCAGGGACCTCAGTTGCTCACCTAGGAGGTCGACTAAGTAGATCACTCAGGAGCTTATTGAATAAATCTCTAAGTAGCTCACTTAGGAGGTATTCTGGGAGCTCACCGATCAGCTCAAGTTGAGCTCACCGAGGACGCTCATCTAGTAACTCACCTGGGAACTCACCTAGGAGCTCACCTGACAGCTCACCTTGGTAACTCACCTTGAGCTCACCTTGCCAACTCACCTTGAGCTCATCTGGTAGTTCACATGTAAGCTTACCTCAGAGATTTCTGACAAGATTACCTTTGAGCTCACCTAGGAGCTCACCGAGCAGCTCACCAAGGAGCTCGGTTAGGAGCTCAACAAGAATATCACCTAGGAGCTCATCGAGAAGCTTGAATTGAGCTTGCCCTAAAAATTACCTAGGAGCTCATATGATAGCTCACCTTGAGCTCAAATTAGTATCTCGAGTTAAGATCACTCGGTAGCTCGTCAATCATCTCACCTAAAAACCTTGCATGGGATCTACCTAATAGCTTGCCTTACCAACTTGCATGGGAGCTTGCCTTGCTAGTTCACCTTGATCTCACTAAAGGAGCTCACCTTGAGCTCTTCTAGTAGCTCACCAATTAGCTCACCTTGGAGCTCACTTGAGAGCTCAATGAGTAGCTCGCCAAGTAGGTTGACTTGAGCTTTCTTATGAGCTCACCAACCAGCTCGTCAGGGGACCTCACCTGGGAGCTCACTAAGTATATCGCTTGGGAGCTTACCTAGTAGCCTGCCTGAGAGATTTCCAAATTTCTTACCAAGTATCTCTATTGGGATTTCTTGTAGGAGCTCACCGATCAGGTCGAGTTGAGCTCACCCAAGAGCTCATTGAGTAACTCACATGGGATTTCACCTAAGAGCTCACCTTTCCAACTCACCTTAAGATCATCTGGTAGCCCAAAACTAAGCTCACCTAAGAGATTGCTGACAAGCTCACCTTTGATCTCACATGGGAGCTCACTAAGTAGCTCACCTAGGAGCTCAAAAAGTAGCTCGTGTGGGAGCTCATCGAGAAACTTGACTTGAGCTTGCCAAAAAACTTAGCTGGAGCTCACCTAGGAGCTTTCCGAGCAGCTTGACTTGAGATACCCCAGGAGCTCGTAATGGAGCTCGCCAAAAAATTCACATGGGAGCTCACTTGACAGCATGCCCAAAACTCAAATGGAAGCTCACCTTGAGCTTGTATAGGAGCTCACCTTGCCAACTCACGTTGATCTTTGTCTTATAGCTCACCTCATAGTTTGTCAAGTAGCTCACCTGGGAGATAGCCTAATAGCTCACCTGAGATCTCACTAAGTAGCTGACCAGGTAGGTTGACTTGAGCTCACCGAGTAGTTCATCAGGAACCTCAACCTAGGAGTTCACTAATTATCTCACTTAAGAGCTTTCCTAGAAGCTTAATGGGGAGCTCACAAAATAGCTCACTAAGTAGCTCACATGGAGCTCTTCTAGGAGCTCACCGATCAGCTTGAGTTGAGCTTGACCAAGAGATCATTGAGTACCCATCTATGAACTCACCTGGAGCTCACCTGAAAAATTGCCTTACCAACTTTCCTTAAGCACGCCTTGCCAACTCACCTTGAGATAATCTGGTAGGTCACATGTAAGCTCACCTTTGATCTCACATGGGAGCTCACTAAGTAGCTCACCTAGGAGCTCAAAAAGTAGCTCGTGTGGGAGCTCATCGAGAAACTTGACTTGAGCTTTCCTGGAAACTTGACTTCGAGCTCACCTAATCGCTTGCCTAACTGCTCACCTTGAGCTCACCTAAGATCTCACCGAGTAGCTCGACTTGACCTCACTCGGGATTTTTTCAAGTAGCTCACCTGAAAACTTGCATGGGAGCTCGCCTGACAGCTTACCTTGACTTGCTGAGGAGCTCACCTTGCCAACTCACCTTGAGCTTGTCTAGTATCTCACCTTAGATTTCTTCGAGTATCTCACCTAGGATCTCACCTAATAGCTCTCTGAGTAGGCTGAATTTATCTCACTTGTGAGCTCACTGAGTAGCTTGTCAAGGACCTCACCTAGGAGCTCACCAAGTAGCTCACTTTGGATCTCACATAAAAAATTACCAGGGAGCTCGCCAAACAGTTCGCCAAGTAGCTCACCTTGGAGATCTTTTGGGAGCTCACTGATCAGCATGAGTTGAGCTCCCCTGAGAGCTCATCAAGTAACTCACCTGGGAGCTCTCCTGAAAACTCACCTTACCAACTCACCTTGAGCTCCCCTTGCTAACTCACCTTCACCTCATTTGGTAGCTCACCTCAGAGTTTTTTGACTAGCTCACCAAGTAGCTCACTTAGGAGCTCACCTAACAGCTCACCTAGAGCTCACCTAATAGCTCACCTAGGAGCTCACCTAATATCTCACCAAGTAGCTCACCGAGTAGGTTGACTTGAGCTCACTTATGAGCTCAATGAGCAGCTCACAAGGGACCTCACTTGGGCAGCTTCCAGTAC